>JAZDUA010000166.1:0-2500 GCA_038098605.1 Gryllus longicercus | reverse complement strand
CACAAGTTTTTAAACAGAAAACATCAAAAACATTTGTCACTCTCTACTCTAGTTTCGAAATGATTAAGTATTGCATTTATCTAAAACGGAGTAAAACAATTAAATATTATAATCATTTAACTCTGACAAGGCCCGTGTGATCAATATATACAGCCTAACATACATGGATGACAATAAATACTAAATGTTTTAATATGTGTAATTCATTACCTCAGTATCAATTGTTCTGAAATCATATTCATAACAATATCAATATTTTCTGTTAATATTGTTATTAAACACCAAGTACTTACCATACACTCCCCTCTTAGCATGACCAGCCAAATCTACTAATTCTCCATTCAAAAGCAGAGCTCTGATGCAACCAACATACCCATCTCGATAATCAACAGTGGCACCTGTAAATGAAACGTTAAGCAATGTAATGGATGCAAATGTACAACTATTTAAGTAATTATTTTGTGGAGTTTATTCTACAGACTAAATGCTATAACATTCTCCCTGTAGACTGAGAGTAATGGATACAAACAAATGCTTTCTGTTCTAGATCAAGCCTGTATAGATGTGTAACAATAAAAGTTAGCTTGAAATAAATTAACTGTTATACTAAAAAACAAACAATCTTCACAACAGACAAACCCATTTCTCTAAGATGTCTACAAAGAGAACTTTACCATTTAGTATAATAGATTTCTTAAAAATATATGTGGTACACCTTAAATTTGAATCATGGTTAATTCATATATTAGCTGGATATTTCACATTGGGTATTTAGCCAGAGACTTTGGATAAAGGCTATATAAAAGATGAGGAATGAATCATTTCAGACATCATCTGGCTAATGTTGGCATTTACAACAGGACTCTGGCTAAAGTAAGGTGATTGTCTGAGTATGATGTCATGAGTGTCTATGAGAAGTATTTTGCCATAAAAATGCACTTTGAACAACTTGCACTACACACGCTCAAAGATGTTTTACGGCAATGTCAGAGGCTGGTGAATGAAACCTTGTTATTCTAGCACAGAAATGCATAGAAAGGCAACTGAAGTGTACAGTGGAGTCAGGTTAGGCTAGGTTAGGATGGTGTAAATAGAAATTTGCAGCCAATTAGCCTCCCATTAGCGTTAGAAACTACCCAATACTAGTTTGATTGAGTTCGTCATTAGAAATATCAAAATACGAGATGACATGATTTCCTAAATATCTCTTTTGAAAAAAAATGGTTTGTCTGATATTCGCCGATTTACTGCACATACTACATTCGCATATCTATTTGGTTGGGATCCATGTGTTAATTTTGCCTTTTCATGTCAAGAAAATCTAACACAGACAAAGTAAAGGGGACAAAACAACACATATCTACAATGGGTAATATTCATGGACGAATTCTTGGGATCGTCCCACCAAAATCTCCCACTCCTTACCACCTCTAATACCCTTGCACACAGCATCATTGACACCTTTGACCAATCCCTCGCCATATGCTTCCTTCCCTGCAACTCCACATGCAGATGTTACCCATAACCTTGCCAACTCTCCTGCAACTGACATGGACCACAAATAATAATACAACTATATTAAACCTATAGAAGCCCAACTCAATCTTCACTGGCTCACCCCTATCCTAGATCCAATTATCCTAACAATCCAATTTGATTTGCAAGGAAGGTGGCTCCGAACTTTAACCTAGTGCATTCCATAGTCACCTGGATCCAGAAAAGAAATTCTTAACTGACTTTACCCAAGAATGTGACTTGCCTTACATCATGTTTTATATTAATGAAAATCTCTCCTTATATCCCAAATCACCTTTTTCCTACTACAAAGTTACCTTGGCCACAGATCCTTCCTTATCCGTCACCTCTCAAAAACCTCCCCTATCATCTTATCAAAGCCTCATGATGCTGTGCTATCTTCCACCCACTTCACCATTTAACCAACCAAACCTTCGAGTTAAAACCTGCCTTTATCCAGATGACCTTACCTTCCTAGTATCTTACCCCTTTGTCCATTTATCCCACAATCAACTACAAAATACCTCAAAAGTTTTAACCTCTGGGCCTCCCCTAAGTCATTATCATTAACCCTTGCAAGCCAGAATCTTCTTCTAAAAATATTTCATATTCCAACGTCATACTCCCAAACCAAGGCAACCAGAAATCAAATACCGTGGACTTACCTTTTCTCATCAAATCCTCTTCTCCCAATATATCCCTCCCACTCGCACCAAAACCAACCACATCATTAAGTTCAACCCCTCCTTACTATCCTGTCCTTGATGTAAAAATAGGTTCAAGTTTAGATTTAAGAATTTTTTTCTAGTAAATTCAGAAATTCAAAATCATCCCAGTGTTTCACTGTACATGGTACAGCTTAATATCACATATGGTTCCATTCTTCCCTCCCCATTTTAGAACAGCTGAGCACTGAGCAAACTGCCGAGATCAAGAATATGGGGAAGTCGGATGTGGACGCCTGAGTAATATAAATGCGGCCTGC